>LR990497.1:0-7500 GCA_905147785.2 Thyatira batis | reverse complement strand
CTCTAGACAGCTGCTTGTAGACGTTCAACGCCTTCCTGCAGATGTTCGCAACGTGGGCGTTGAACGTCAGCTTGCTGTCTATTGTGAGCCCCAAGATCTTGATCTCGTCTGACATGCCAATGTCGACCCCTCCCATCCTCAGGAGTGGTGTGTCATAAACAAGCTTCCTGGTGATCACCATCGCTTGCGTTTTGTGTGGTGCAAACTTTAGCTTGTTTTTGACACCCCACTCCTGGACAAAGGCGAGGGCGGCATTGGCCTGCCTCTGCACCTCCAGCGCCGTGTCGCCGGCAACGAGGAGGACTATGTCGTCCGCAAAGGCCTGGACGTAATCGCCCCGGGCCTCTAGGTCTCTCAGCAATGGGTCGAGAAGAAGGTTCCAGAGGATGGGGCCGCCGATGGAGCCTTGCACGCAACCCTTATTGGTGCTTTTGGCGTGCTCCTCACCGGCGTACCTCACCCTCACTCTCCTGTTCCGAAGGTAGCAGTCCATGAGCCTCCTGATATTCACCGGACACTTTTCCTCAGCCAGTCGGACCCTTATAGCAGGCCACCAGGCGCTATCGAAGGCTCCCTCTATGTCCAGTGATACCATGGCAATCAGCTTCTTCTTAGCTAGATTGCCATGGATACACTGCATCAGGTCATAGAGGGAGTCCTCGGTGCTCTTCTGGGGCATGAATCCGTACTGGCGAGTACTCATCCGGGGTATCAGGTGCCACTGCAACCTTCGGACGACCATCCTCTCGAAGATCTTACCCATTACTGAGAGGAGACCAATTGGGCGATACGACTTGGGGTGGCGGTAGTCGGCCTTGCCTGGTTTCCGCAAGACGACTACCGCGGCCTCTTTCCACGCCTGCGGGAAGCAGGACAGTTCGAGGCATTTGTTCAGCAGGGCAAGGTGGGTGTCGGGGTCATGGGAAATGACCTGGCTGCAGATGTCGGCCGTGAGACCATCTAGCCCGGGGGCCTTCTTGGGGTTGAAGCTGTCCACCGCGGATTTCAGCTCGTGCAACGTAAACGGCGGGTCATGTTGTTCATCATGAGCCCAGCCGTTTACGTGCTCGGCTGCGGCTCTGGTCCAGCGGTGGTCAGCATTGTCCCCAGTTTCTAGGTCCTCCGGGTAGAACGTCTCGGCTAACAGCTGGGCCGACTCCTGCTGGGTCACTTCCCTCCCGTCCTTCACGAGTGGAGGGTCCTCATGCCTGGGGGCGGTGTTTTTGAGGACCCTATAGATGCCCTGCCAAACTCCTTCCCTGTCCTGCCTCCCGCAGAAGCTCTTCCAACTCTCGGTCTGAGCGGTTCTGCAGTCTGTCTCATACTTCTCCTTTGCCTGCAGGTACTCCCCGACGACCTTTGCTCTGCGGTCCTCCGCTGCGCAGCGGATCCTTCGCTTCTTGGTGGCGACTTCCCTTTTCGACCTCTCGAGTTCCTCAGACCACCACGGCACCGTCAGTCTCTCTCCGACTCTCTTCTTGGGGATACATTGACCACACGTATCTGTTATGACTTCCAAATATTTTCCAAAAAGTTTTTCCAAATCTATACAGTTATTAATTTTGATAATTTCATCTTTTACAATTTTGTTTTCTATTTTTAACTGGCCCAGTTTCTCATGAAACTGGGTCCAGTTTGCCTTCCTTGTGTTATAGATACGTGTGGTCCTTCCGATATGTATCCCCTGGTTAGGTTAGGTTAGGTTAGGTTAGGTTAGGTTAGGTTAGGTTAGGTTAGGTTAGGTTAGGTTAGGTTAGGTTAGGTTAGGTTAGGTTAGGTTAGGTTAGGTTAGGTTAGGTTAGGTTAGGTTAGGTTAGGTTAGGTTAGGTTAGGTTAGGTTAGGTTAGGTTAGGTTAGGTTAGGTTAGGTTAGGTTAGGTTAGGTTAGGTTAGGTTAGGTTAGGTTAGGTTAGGTTAGGTTAGGTTAGGTTAGGTTAGGTTAGGTTAGGTTAGGTTAGGTTAGGTTAGGTTAGGTTAGGTTAGGTTAGGTTAGGTTAGGTTAGGTTAGGTTAGGTTAGGTTAGGTTAGGTTAGGTTAGGTTAGGTTAGGTTAGGTTAGGTTAGGTTAGGTTAGGTTAGGTTAGGTTAGGTTAGGTTAGGTTAGGTTAGGTTAGGTTAGGTTAGGTTAGGTTAGGTTAGGTTAGGTTAGGTTAGGTTAGGTTAGGTTAGGTTAGGTTAGGTTAGGTTAGGTTAGGTTAGGTTAGGTTAGGTTAGGTTAGGTTAGGTTAGGTTAGGTTAGGTTAGGTTAGGTTAGGTTAGGTTAGGTTAGGTTAGGTTAGGTTAGGTTAGGTTAGGTTAGGTTAGGTTAGGTTAGGTTAGGTTAGGTTAGGTTAGGTTAGGTTAGGTTAGGTTAGGTTAGGTTAGGTTAGGTTAGGTTAGGTTAGGTTAGGTTAGGTTAGGTTAGGTTAGGTTAGGTTAGGTTAGGTTAGGTTAGGTTAGGTTAGGTTAGGTTAGGTTAGGTTAGGTTAGGTTAGGTTAGGTTAGGTTAGGTTAGGTTAGGTTAGGTTAGGTTAGGTTAGGTTAGGTTAGGTTAGGTTAGGTTAGGTTAGGTTAGGTTAGGTTAGGTTAGATTAGGTTAGGTTAGGTTAGGTTAGGTTAGGTTAGGTTAGGTTAGGTTAGGTTAGGTTAGGTTAGGTTAGGTTAGGTTAGGTTAGGTTAGGTTAGGTTAGGTTAGGTTAGGTTAGGTTAGGTTAGGTTAGGTTAGGTTAGGTTAGGTTAGGTTAGGTTAGGTTAGGTTAGGTTAGGTTAGGTTAGGTTAGGTTAGGTTAGGTTAGGTAGGTTAGGTTAGGTTAGGTTAGGTTAGGTTAGGTTAGGTTAGGTTAGGTTAGGTTAGGTTAGGTTAGGTTAGGTTAGGTTAGGTTAGGTTAGGTTAGGTTAGGTTAGGTTAGGTTAGGTTAGGTTAGGTTAGGTTAGGTTAGGTTAGGTTAGGTTAGGTTAGGTTAGGTTAGGTTAGGTTAGGTTAGGTTAGGTTAGGTTAGGTTAGGTTAGGTTAGGTTAGGTTAGGTTAGGTTAGGTTAGGTTAGGTTAGGTTAGGTTAGGTTAGGTTAGGTTAGGTTAGGTTAGGTTAGGTTAGGTTAGGTTAGGTTAGGTTAGGTTAGGTTAGGTTAGGTTAGGTTAGGTTAGGTTAGGTTAGGTTAGGTTAGGTTAGGTTAGGTTAGGTTAGGTTAGGTTAGGTTAGGTTAGGTTAGGTTAGGTTAGGTTAGGTTAGGTTAGGTTAGGTTAGGTTAGGTTAGGTTAGGTTAGGTTAGGTTAGGTTAGGTTAGGTTAGGTTAGGTTAGGTTAGGTTAGGTTAGGTTAGGTTAGGTTAGGTTAGGTTAGGTTAGGTTAGGTTAGGTTAGGTTAGGTTAGGTTAGGTTAGGTTAGGTTAGGTTAGGTTAGGTTAGGTTAGGTTAGGTTAGGTTAGGTTAGGTTAGGTTAGGTTAGGTTAGGTTAGGTTAGGTTAGGTTAGGTTAGGTTAGGTTAGGTTAGGTTAGGTTAGGTTAGGTTAGGTTAGGTTAGGTTAGGTTAGGTTAGGTTAGGTTAGGTTAGGTTAGGTTAGGTTAGGTTAGGTTAGGTTAGGTTAGGTTAGGTTAGGTTAGGTTAGGTTAGGTTAGGTTAGGTTAGGTTAGGTTAGGTTAGGTTAGGTTAGGTTAGGTTAGGTTAGGTTAGGTTAGGTTAGGTTAGGTTAGGTTAGGTTAGGTTAGGTTAGGTTAGGTTAGGTTAGGTTAGGTTAGGTTAGGTTAGGTTAGGTTAGGTTAGGTTAGGTTAGGTTAGGTTAGGTTAGGTTAGGTTAGGTTAGGTTAGGTTAGGTTAGGTTAGGTTAGGTTAGGTTAGGTTAGGTTAGGTTAGGTTAGGTTAGGTTAGGTTAGGTTAGGTTAGGTTAGGTTAGGTTAGGTTAGGTTAGGTTAGGTTAGGTTAGGTTAGGTTAGGTTAGGTTAGGTTAGGTTAGGTTAGGTTAGGTTAGGTTAGGTTAGGTTAGGTTAGGTTAGGTTAGGTTAGGTTAGGTTAGGTTAGGTTAGGTTAGGTTAGGTTAGGTTAGGTTAGGTTAGGTTAGGTTAGGTTAGGTTAGGTTAGGTTAGGTTAGGTTAGGTTAGGTTAGGTTAGGTTAGGTTAGGTTAGGTTAGGTTAGGTTAGGTTAGGTTAGGTTAGGTTAGGTTAGGTTAGGTTAGGTTAGGTTAGGTTAGGTTAGGTTAGGTTAGGTTAGGTTAGGTTAGGTTAGGTTAGGTTAGGTTAGGTTAGGTTAGGTTAGGTTAGGTTAGGTTAGGTTAGGTTAGGTTAGGTTAGGTTAGGTTAGGTTAGGTTAGGTTAGGTTAGGTTAGGTTAGGTTAGGTTAGGTTAGGTTAGGTTAGGTTAGGTTAGGTTAGGTTAGGTTAGGTTAGGTTAGGTTAGGTTAGGTTAGGTTAGGTTAGGTTAGGTTAGGTTAGGTTAGGTTAGGTTAGGTTAGGTTAGGTTAGGTTAGGTTAGGTTAGGTTAGGTTAGGTTAGGTTAGGTTAGGTTAGGTTAGGTTAGGTTAGGTTAGGTTAGGTTAGGTTAGGTTAGGTTAGGTTAGGTTAGGTTAGGTTAGGTTAGGTTAGGTTAGGTTAGGTTAGGTTAGGTTAGGTTAGGTTAGGTTAGGTTAGGTTAGGTTAGGTTAGGTTAGGTTAGGTTAGGTTAGGTTAGGTTAGGTTAGGTTAGGTTAGGTTAGGTTAGGTTAGGTTAGGTTAGGTTAGGTTAGGTTAGGTTAGGTTAGGTTAGGTTAGGTTAGGTTAGGTTAGGTTAGGTTAGGTTAGGTTAGGTTAGGTTAGGTTAGGTTAGGTTAGGTTAGGTTAGGTTAGGTTAGGTTAGGTTAGGTTAGGTTAGGTTAGGTTAGGTTAGGTTAGGTTAGGTTAGGTTAGGTTAGGTTAGGTTAGTTAGGTTAGGTTAGGTTAGGTTAGGTTAGGTTAGGTTAGGTTAGGTTAGGTTAGGTTAGGTTAGGTTAGGTTAGGTTAGGTTAGGTTAGGTTAGGTTAGGTTAGGTTAGGTTAGGTTAGGTTAGGTTAGGTTAGGTTAGGTTAGGTTAGGTTAGGTTAGGTTAGGTTAGGTTAGGTTAGGTTAGGTTAGGTTAGGTTAGGTTAGGTTAGGTTAGGTTAGATTAGGTTAGGTTAGGTTAGGTTAGGTTAGGTTAGGTTAGGTTAGGTTAGGTTAGGTTAGGTTAGGTTAGGTTAGGTTAGGTTAGGTTAGGTTAGGTTAGGTTAGGTTAGGTTAGGTTAGGTTAGGTTAGGTTAGGTTAGGTTAGGTTAGGTTAGGTTAGGTTAGGTTAGGTTAGGTTAGGTTAGGTTAGGTTAGGTTAGGTTAGGTTAGGTTAGGTTAGGTTAGGTTAGGTTAGGTTAGGTTAGGTTAGGTTAGGTTAGGTTAGGTTAGGTTAGGTTAGGTTAGGTTAGGTTAGGTTAGGTTAGGTTAGGTTAGGTTAGGTTAGGTTAGGTTAGGTTAGGTTAGGTTAGGTTAGGTTAGGTTAGGTTAGGTTAGGTTAGGTTAGGTTAGGTTAGGTTAGGTTAGGTTAGGTTAGGTTAGGTTAGGTTAGGTTAGGTTAGGTTAGGTTAGGTTAGGTTAGGTTAGGTTAGGTTAGGTTAGGTTAGGTTAGGTTAGGTTAGGTTAGGTTAGGTTAGGTTAGGTTAGGTTAGGTTAGGTTAGGTTAGGTTAGGTTAGGTTAGGTTAGGTTAGGTTAGGTTAGGTTAGGTTAGGTTAGGTTAGGTTAGGTTAGGTTAGGTTAGGTTAGGTTAGGTTAGGTTAGGTTAGGTTAGGTTAGGTTAGGTTAGGTTAGGTTAGGTTAGGTTAGATTAGGTTAGGTTAGGTTAGGTTAGGTTAGGTTAGGTTAGGTTAGGTTAGGTTAGGTTAGGTTAGGTTAGGTTAGGTTAGGTTAGGTTAGGTTAGGTTAGGTTAGGTTAGGTTAGGTTAGGTTAGGTTAGGTTAGGTTAGGTTAGGTTAGGTTAGGTTAGGTTAGGTTAGGTTAGGTTAGGTTAGGTTAGGTTAGGTTAGGTTAGGTTAGGTTAGGTTAGGTTAGGTTAGGTTAGGTTAGGTTAGGTTAGGTTAGGTTAGGTTAGGTTAGGTTAGGTTAGGTTAGGTTAGGTTAGGTTAGGTTAGGTTAGGTTAGGTTAGGTTAGGTTAGGTTAGGTTAGGTTAGGTTAGGTTAGGTTAGGTTAGGTTAGGTTAGGTTAGGTTAGGTTAGGTTAGGTTAGGTTAGGTTAGGTTAGGTTAGGTTAGGTTAGGTTAGGTTAGGTTAGGTTAGGTTAGGTTAGGTTAGGTTAGGTTAGGTTAGGTTAGGTTAGGTTAGGTTAGGTTAGGTTAGGTTAGGTTAGGTTAGGTTAGGTTAGGTTAGGTTAGGTTAGGTTAGGTTAGGTTAGGTTAGGTTAGGTTAGGTTAGGTTAGGTTAGGTTAGGTTAGGTTAGGTTAGGTTAGGTTAGGTTAGGTTAGGTTAGGTTAGGTTAGGTTAGGTTAGGTTAGGTTAGGTTAGGTTAGGTTAGGTTAGGTTAGGTTAGGTTAGGTTAGGTTAGGTTAGGTTAGGTTAGGTTAGGTTAGGTTAGGTTAGGTTAGGTTAGGTTAGGTTAGGTTAGGTTAGGTTAGGTTAGGTTAGGTTAGGTTAGGTTAGGTTAGGTTAGGTTAGGTTAGGTTAGGTTAGGTTAGGTTAGGTTAGGTTAGGTTAGGTTAGGTTAGGTTAGGTTAGGTTAGGTTAGGTTAGGTTAGGTTAGGTTAGGTTAGGTTAGGTTAGGTTAGGTTAGGTTAGGTTAGGTTAGGTTAGGTTAGGTTAGGTTAGGTTAGGTTAGGTTAGGTTAGGTTAGGTTAGGTTAGGTTAGGTTAGGTTAGGTTAGGTTAGGTTAGGTTAGGTTAGGTTAGGTTAGGTTAGGTTAGGTTAGGTTAGGTTAGGTTAGGTTAGGTTAGGTTAGGTTAGGTTAGGTTAGGTTAGGTTAGGTTAGGTTAGGTTAGGTTAGGTTAGGTTAGGTTAGGTTAGGTTAGGCTAGGTTAGGTTAGGTTAGGTTAGGTTAGGTTAGGTTAGGTTAGGTTAGGTTAGGTTAGGTTAGGTTAGGTTAGGTTAGGTTAGGTTAGGTTAGGTTAGGTTAGGTTAGGTTAGGTTAGGTTAGGTTAGGTTAGGTTAGGTTAGGTTAGGTTAGGTTAGGTTAGGTTAGGTTAGGTTAGGTTAGGTTAGGTTAGGTTAGGTTAGGTTAGGTTAGGTTAGGTTAGGTTAGGTTAGGTTAGGTTAGGTTAGGTTAGGTTAGGTTAGGTTAGGTTAGGTTAGGTTAGGTTAGGTTAGGTTAGGTTAGGTTAGGTTAGGTTAGGTAGGTTAGGTTAGGTTAGGTTAGGTTAGGTTAGGTTAGGTTAGGTTAGGTTAGGTTAGGTTAGGTTAGGTTAGGTTAGGTTAGGTTAGGTTAGGTTAGTTAGGTTAGGTTAGGTTAGGTTAGGTTAGGTTAGGTTAGGTTAGGTTAGGTTAGGTTAGGTTAGGTTAGGTTAGGTTAGGTTAGGTTAGGTTAGGTTAGGTTAGGTTAGGTTAGGTTAGGTTAGGTTAGGTTAGGT